>JBAMNC010000621.1:640000-675000 GCA_037902135.1 Cetoscarus ocellatus
AGGCCTATGTTAACATCAAACATGTTTGATTTTGTTGTTGGCTGCACTACACACTGATCTAACACCCAAGTTGGACAGGGCCTGTCTGTGTGGAGTTTGCATGTTCTCCCTGTGCATGTGTTGGTTTTCCCAAGGTACTCTAGTTTTCCTCCCTGTCACGGCCGCCATACCAATGCAAACCTGACTCAATGTTGAAAAAAAGGAGACTAGAAACATATAAAAAGGATGCCACACAAAAGACAAAGTTAATGACTTTTAGTTGGGAAAAATAACAAAATGAGAAACAAACTGAATAAACCAAAAGGGGCAGGATTTGTCGGCAAAAATTAGCAAAACTGGGACAAATGATCAGGCCAACCCACAAGTGGCTGTTGTGCCTGACATTTCCCCCATACTCTGCCTACCCAAAAACTAACTAATCCAAGGAATAATCAAAACCAAAAAAATTGCACCACCAACAATCCCCAGCCCAAACTAAAATAACAAATCCCAGCAATCCACCGCTGCTGGAGAACAAAAGAGGAAAAGAGAAACAAGAATACCTGTAAAACCAGGGGAAAACCAGGAGATGAAGGAGGAGTGAGCAGAACCCTCCTGGTCATAGGGTATGTTCAGTATGTCTGCCAACCATTGCTCCTCACTCAGCTCCTCTAAATAGCCCCTCCCCCTCCCTGAGCACAGATCGCCCTCAGGTGTGCAGCAGGGAAAGGGAGGAAGGATACCAGAGAGAGAAGGAGCAGCAAGGCCGCACATAACAATCTAACAGACAAAACATGCTCATTGGGTTAATTAGTGACTCCAAATTGTGCTTATGAGAGAGTGTGGTTGTCCCCACCTCCGTCATGAAACGAGGCACAGAAGAAGTCACAAGTGCAACACACCAACACCGGAGGTCAAATAGGCAAAATGGTTTAATGGGTTACCAGACAGAGTTTGGTACACAAAAAGGCACTCAGATCAGTCAATGGTTTCCAAAATGTGAGGCAAAAAGGCAAGGTCTAAAAATAAGCAAGGTAATGCATGGTAAAACAAGACTATGATGAATGCTGGGATGATGACTGTTAGGTACAACGAACTGGCACACAACAGTGGGAGACATGAGGTTAACACAAGAGGTAATGAGGGGTGATGGGAAACAGGTGGGGTGAAACAATCAGGAGATGGGGGCAGGGCTGACAGGAACAGATCTGTAACAGAGACAAGGGTTAGTTATTTCAAATCAAAACAGGAAGGACAAGAAAAAAGACATCAACGTGCAAAATACATGAAAACTTGACCAACATGACATCCCTGAAATTGGCTGGCGACTGGTCAAAGGTGTACCTCGTCTCTTGTCCAACATCAGCTAGATTAGGCTCCAGCTCCCAGAAACCTCAACAGGAACAAGCAGTTGTAAGTCCTATTCATGCTGACATTGTAAGATGTAATATTTAAATAATAAGTGGCTTCGTCTCCACTGTGAACGGCCCAGGGTAGACCCCCTTTATTCTCTGTCTCCAGAGGTAGTATATTAGAGAACATTTACAAAACAACATTGTCACTAGAAACAGAGAGGTTTTTCCTTTGCGTTTTCAAAATCGCTCTGCATCAACACAGAGACTGTGTGAAAATGAATGCCGTTCGCATGGATCCACAAGAATGACTGGAAACCAGGCCAGTAGATGGGGATGTAGGTTTGTAGTGAAACAGTAGCTGTTGCTGTTGTTCCTAGGTGAGCGCACAACCTTTATCTGAAAGAGTACTGCGCATGCGCCATGCCTCACCATTTTCCCTGACAACGCTGATTCCCGTTTACACAGACTGAAAACAAGAATGTTTTCAAAACTTTTCACTCTGGACCCTGGTTTCAAAGGTTTGTGGATTCAGGCGCTCCGGGCACCCTTCTTGTGTAAACGGGTGGCACGAACGCAATGAAAACTCCACGTTTTTGGCTGTAAACAGGCCCTTAAACAGAGGGAGGCATGTGGACTCAGCAGGAGACAGGAGTGTTGTGATGAGTGTCTCTGCCTTTGAGTGTTTTCGGTAGCATGCTCTATGTCATGCTCATCCAAGCTGTATTGTAGCATGAATTAACACAGATGTTACAGCCTCATGGTGTCAATGTGAATGTCTTGTGGTGAAAATATAACTGAGCAGCTGCAGCACTTCATTCGTCAGGGCTGCTGTGAAAATGAGCTGAGATAATTTATCAGTGGATGTCTCTCCATGGGTAGATTCATCAGGGTACTCTAGCAGTCACACTAAGTGAGTTTGCTAACTGAGTTTGCTGCAGTCCAGTGTAATGATTAGCCTGCAGAGAGATTTTATGATGGAGACCAGACTGATATTCAAGAACCACGCTGTCATAGTTCACACAGAAACACTTTCCACTACAGCAGGCCTGCAGTTTGTTAAGCAGGGTCAATTTCACCATGCAGACGTCGGATGGGCTAGTTTAGCTTACTATCAAGATCGTGGTGGGTTAATAGATTTATCTTTCATTCTGTAGCTTCCTTTATCGGTTGGGTTACAGTGAAAGTCAACATTTATGTCAGAGTTTTAAGTTTCTCTGAGGGAATAAACTGGTTATCTAACCAACTTTATTTTTCAATGTGTGGTCTCTGCTATTCTAGACCCAACACATGAGCCATGAACACAACTGTTTTATTACTAACCACAATCAAGAGAAATTTGTTCTTTCAAAAATAAAAATAATGAGATACACTTCCACGCCACTTTATTGGGTACACCTCTTCAACTGCCTGTGAACACAAATAGCTCATCATCCAACCACATAGCAGCAACTCAATGTATTTAGGCATGCAAACCTTGTCAAAACAGCCCGCTGAAGTTCAAACCAAGCATCAGAATGAAGAAGTAAGGTGGTTTAATCTACACTGAACATGCTGGTTTGCTGGGGTTTTCCCACACCAACGTCTCTCAGGTTGACTGAGGTCGGAGAGGAGGTGATAGAAAAGTAGAAGGAATTTAAGTGACCACAACAACCAAGATATGCAGAGGACCATTTCTGAACACACAGCATGTTGAATATTAAAGCTGATGGGCGACAGAACCAGGAGACTGCACCAGGTGCCATTCCTGTCAACTAAGATCAGAAAACCGAGGCAAAAATTCACAAGAGCTCACTAAAACTGACTAGAACTGATTAGATTATAACAAAGAAGCATGGACCATTCTAGTATCATTCTTGTATCAACAGTTCAGACTTTTCGTGGTGGTGTAGTGGTGTTGTGATTGACCATGTCCATCCCTTTATGATCACAGTGTCCCATCTTCTGACGGATACTTCCAGAAGGATAAGGCACCATGATTTAAAGCTCAGATCATCTCAAACTGGTTTCTCCAACATGACAATGAGTTCACTGTACTCCAGTGGCCTCCAGTCACCAGATCTCAATCCAATAGAGCACCTTTGAGATGTGGTGGAACAGGAGATTCTCATCATGGACATGCAGAAGTCAAATCTTGCTGAATCCTTTGGTGCATTCAATTTACCTCGAAACTGGGATGTGAGATATAAGAATTTTGTCAAAGCCCAGTTAAACGCTCTCCAGTCATAGCTGGGGTAACTGAGGATTATCTGACTTCCAAGTAGCAAATTTCAACCAAAGGCCGGTGACCCAGTGACATTTCTAACTTGCCACAAAGAAAATCGATAAAAATGGAGTGCACCATATGCCAAGAATAATTAAGGCACCTTTGAAGGGGGTCCAACGTGGTACCAGCATGGTGTACCCAATTTAGTTTATGCATGAAAATATAAAGATTTTTCATGTTTTCACAGCAGTTTTGATGTTTTTTTTTCCATGTTGATAGTTTATTATTTAAAATCTGTGCAGGCTTCATTGAGATTCATTGAGGGAGAACGAGGCCACATCTGATCTGAAGTTTGCAAGTTTGTCACTTTTGAATCAAACAATCCACCTTTGGGTTAATTGTTTTACTCTGAAAATGTCAGTGTGAAGAAACATGTTAACCTTAAGCTGTGCCAGAAATAATCTTCAGGATGTGGTTTTAGTTTTCAGTTCAAGTCTAAACCTGCTGCACAGTTCAGTTGTTGTTCATGAAGTCTCAGAAACAGTCAGACTGGTCCTCCCTCTATGACGTATTGGAAAGATTGGGAATATTCCTGTTACAATCTGTGAATCTATTTTTAGACAAAACGGCCTAACAACAAACCCTGGAGCAGATTTGGCACTCCTTTATGAAACATAAGCAACATTTAATTATGGGACTGTGCAAACAGTAGCCAATAAAGTGGGGGGGGTTACAGCAATCCATCTCTCTGATCCTTAATCTCTCTGAAGCCTTAAAATCCTACAAACTCAAATATAAATCCACTTAGATGCTTTAGATGAGTGAAATGCAAAATTATGAAGTATCTAACATAAACAATAAAATAAAACCCAACAAAGAGTGTTAGTCCAAGAAGGTTCATTATGTCTGTGTTGATGATATGCTTGTACCTTCTTTTGTAACAGATAAAAGCCCAGCCCACGTATTCTACGTAAGCTCATATCTTTCTCAGCTGATCTTACGGAGGCGTGATCATCCTAGACATGGCACACTACCATCAGGTAATACTTCTGATGAAGATGGAAGATTCCTTCGAAACATGTAAAGGTATGAAAGAAAAACCTTTTATGTCTTGTATCAAACAAAGGTTGTTTTTAAAATGCACAAAACTTGATGCTAGTGAATACATCACCAGACACTTTATTAGGTACACATTGCTATTACTGGTTTGACCTCCTTCTGCCTTAAGAGGTCTTTAACATCGCATATTCAACAAGGTGCTTGAAACATTCCTGAGAGTTGTAGGTCCATATGTCTATGATAGCATCACACATTGCTGCAGATTTGTCTGCTGTACATCCACAAATGAGACATAAACGGGTAAATACACTTCTGATATGTCAAGTAATTTAACATGTTGGATTGTCCTGTGCAGCCATTCTATCACATTATCACATATTATCATGTCTGAGCTGTACTCAGGAATAGAGACTTACTTTCTGTTGCTCAGGGACATTGTCGAGGAAAAGTTCATCACTGTAAAAATCTTACTGTATAGCATAGTCAAGTCAATGTCGTTTTTTATTTGTTTTAACCTGTAAGTGGGTTAATTATGAGGCTTTAGGTGGCACCATGTAGTATACCGACTATACTGTCTGCCCCAGAATATCAATATATAGCAAAGCTTGCAAGTTCCTTTATTGACGCTCATATTTACTGGAGTCATGGACCTCTAGCAACCCCACTTGAAAAACCAGAACTAACCCTTTGAGAATGCCTTGAGTTTTCACACTCCTTGCATGCTGAGAATGACTAGAGTGTTCGTGCACCTCCTAAGAGATCATTTTTGCATTATAGAGCTGCTGTCAAGACAGTTGTGGAACATCTGTTTAGGCTGTGGTGTTGAGTGTTATATTTTAACATGGGGCTCACAAGTTCTGCAGGACAGTAAAGACAGGTGTGTTGTTTTCATTGATTAAATAATGATTAATAATGATTCGGTTGTTGGTTACCTCCACCAGGGAGGTTATGGTTTTGCTGCCGTTTGTCTGTCTCCGAGTACAATAACTCGGAAAGTTTTCAACAGATTTTGATGACATTTTCAGGAAATTATGGTCATGACACAAGGAAGAATTATTTAATTTTTTGTGGTGATCTGAATCTTGATCTAGGAACCTTTTAGAGGATTTGTTAACTTTGTAAAATAGGGAGTTTTATCATCTTTGCTAATAACTCATCTAATGTCAGTAATGGTTTACAAAAATTCAAACATGTTCATATCACATATTCCTTTCAAATTTGATATAAATCCTTTTACTTTGGCTCCTTGATTTAAGTTTTTTTAAGTCAGTTTTAAAATATGCTGTTGACTAAACATCAGGATCTGGATCAGGTTTTAACTCTGTGTATTACGAGGAAATTGCAAATGCTCCACAGTTCAAAATCTTGTGAATGGATTTTGGATGAATTTGGATGGTGTTCTCATGTTTCATTGAACCACTGACTCTTTTAGTGGAGATCTAAATGTGGATCAAGGAACTTTTTATTGATCTATTAACATTGATTATTAGGGCAAACTAGGGCAATCTATAAGTTGTAGCTACTCCAGATTATCACTTATCACACAGAGAGTAACACACCCAGGACTTTATCTACAGTTTACTGTGGAACTGAACCCATGTGCAGGGCCAGATAATGCACAGACTGTAAAAGAATTGGACGAAGCCTTGCGACATCAGCTGTTTGAATGACATAAGAGCCTTTGGCCCTCTAAAAGACGCTGCCATACTGCATGTCATCTCAACCAAACTTAAGCTCCATCTTCTCACTGACGGAGAGGCCGTGTTGGGGCAGGACTGAAGGCCATCTGACCAATAGCAACTTTAAGTTTTTAAAACCAGAAGCCTCCATAAATCCTCAATAAAAGGCAAACAGTCGCAATATAAAAAAAAAAGAAATCCACCCACTCACAGTGAGAACACATAGATGTGTTATATGTTTAGACTAATGCATTTTTGAAGTAGGCAGGTAGAGATGTTAATGAAGGCTCAAATAAAAATCATATTCTTCCTCCTACAGCCATTAAGGTGTCGAGTTTCTGCAGCCAGCCTCAGGTGGACACTCAGGGTACTGCAGGTTTTGGCACTTCTGCATGGGCCTCCACTTCAGTCCAGCAGGTTGCTGCCTGGATACATGTGAAGAATAATGACAAAGATGATTTCTGACACCAAATGTTTGTTGCTACAGCATTTCATGTGTAGACGTGTTCGAGTAAATCTTTTATTTGATGTTTATGGTGTTTGCTCATTTATTCTGGACCTCAGTCTGGATCAGGGGCACATGCTTACTTGGCCAAGTGGCCACTGACAGGAAATTCCCTGACAGTGGTTTGAGTTTCTTTTCAATCTGCTGTCTAAGATTATTAACTACAATAGGGAGTTAAAAATGTACCTAAGCTGCAGTCTGTGTTTCAGTTGAAGTGTTTTAACATGAGTTGCTCAGACTCTTCAGCTGGTTTTAAATGCTGCAGCTCGTGTACTGACTAGAACGAGGAGCAGAGACCACGTTACTCCTGTATTAGCCTCTCTGCATTGGCTTCCCATTAAATATAGAATAGAATTCAAGATTCTTCTTCTCACCTACAAAGCTCTCAGTGGACAGGCATCAGTTTACCTCAAAGAGCTTGTAGTGCCGTACAACCCCTCTAGAACATTACGCTCCCAAAATGCTGGCCTGCTCGTGGTACCATCAGTCTGTAGAAGTAGTCTGGGAGGTAGAGCCTTCAGTTATCAGGCTCCTCTTCTCTGGAACCATTTACCGACCACGGTTCAGGAGGCAGACACCCTCTCTACCTTTAAGGCTAGACTTAAAACATTCCTCTTTGATAAAGCTTTCAGTTAGGGACCAGCTCATAGTTAAGCCACAGTAGGCTCTCTTGCTGTCTTTGCCCCTTTTTGTTGGGTTTAGCTACATATATATGTGTGTATGTGCATATGTGTTATATGTGTTACAAAATGAAGAGTATGCTTCTGCCTGCTCTTTTGTAAATCACCTTGAGATAACACTGGTTATGACTGGGAGTGATTCAAACTAAGATGAATTGATTGATTGAGGGCTAAACAAACACACATGTAGTGAGAGAGAGTGATACAAAGAGGTCAGCAGGCTCTGCTTCACCTTCACTTTCTGTAAAAGTGTGCTTATGGTGCAGGTGGTTATAAAACTGCAGAGAGAGTGAACACAGGGATCAGCAGCTTATCATGGAAAAATTTTATTACAGTTTCATTCCTCAGTGGTAGAGGAAGTCTTTTTATTCCCTGAGAGAAAAACATTTCCATGAAACTTTGTTGTCTGAAGGTCAAACTCATTTTACATTCAACAGTCCCTGATAATTAGCTTTATACATTACATTCAGAGTGCAGTCAGGTTAAAGTTTTTCAGATCAAAACCATAAATCATTTACAGATTCACAGTCAGCTCACAGGGGTTCACAACTCTTCAGCCCACAACCCCCAGAATAACAGCACCAACAACTGTGGCCCCCTCCGCCCCTTTAGGTGGTTACAGCATCAAATAATGAAACACTTGATGAAATTATCTGAAGCCTCTGTGCTGAAGACAGCCGAGTCTGGAGTTATTAAAGAGTAATTGCAGGTTGGAGATCCAGTTTGTAGGAAAATAACTGAGAAACATTTTTTCTTTCACAAAATGTATAAATTAAAACAGTTCAGTGAGCTCACGTACAGATGTCTGTTTTTATTTCCACATTAAAAACTGCCATCTAGCTGTGATGAGTGTCACTGTGCTGGTCTATATTTTACATTAATAAATACTGATCATACACACAATGTTATTAATGAAGAGGAAATTATTCATTCATTTGTATATGATACTTGACAGACTTTTAATCATGAACTGAAACCCTTAATTTCCACAGTGTGTGTAGGTAGCGCTTCAAACACGCAGCACGCTCCTGTACCTCACCAGCAGCACAGCCCCGTGCCGGGCTCCTGAAAATATGAAGTAAGTCTCTTTTTAGAGTCACTTCAACTCTGCATCAACCTCCTCCAAGCAGATCGACCCAAAACAAGTGGTAAGAGTTTCTGGGTAATTTCAAAACACAGCACTGTGTAGAAAAAACATCGATGCAGACAGAAAATCAGCGTCAGGCAGGAAATGTAACCTGCTGCTTACTTGTTGCTCTTCCTCATATCTTGGGACGTTATACGTTATTAACTTCTAAAGGGGTAGTTCTCTCATAATCTTATGATCTTGCATGTCAAGCTGCTCAAGACTGCAGCACTTTAAATACTGTGAAAAGCTCACCCAACTTTGTTGAAGGTCTCTTTAGTAAAAATTGTACTGCATTTTTAAATGGAGTGACCTTTACAAATAAAACTCAATGTGGATTCATGAGCCATAACAAGCGTTACATGATGTTGTGTTCAATGACGACTCAAAAAGTAACATTTACACAAAAATATAAAACATCATGTGTATGAGTACAGAAGAATAGTTTTGGTCTAAAAACTTGAATGATTACAGCCATTTAAAAGTGAAATTTGTTTTTTAACCAGCATTATAAAACTGATGTAGCAGCTGTTATCGAAGGGTAAAGGCACTTGGAAGTTTTTTTTTTTTTTCATATTAACTACAATGAGGATGTCAATGGAAAGTGTTTTTCTAACTTGAAGTAAAAGGGACTAAAGGTAGAGTTTTTCCTCCTCAATAGCCTCCTACTATAGCGGGTACACACGTGACGTCACAGTTAGCGTCAGTCACTGAGTGGCAAAATCACAGACTGACAAGCAGCCATGGGATTTAAGCTGTAAAAACTTTTACCGAGCTGAAAAGTTTCAAGTTTATGTTATTTTCATTTGATAATGTTCACTGTGGGCCGTGAAGATCCTGAGCTGAAGTCATAGAAACATCTGAAGCCGTAACGTCAGGTTAATAACAGATGATGTTACACCCACAGGTCTCATTTCACTGTACATGCCTCTTGCTCTGTGCTCTAATTTCTACTGTTAGGGAAATCGAGGCATTAAATTTCAACAAATGAATCATGAAATATCTTCACTGATGAGGCACTGAGGACATTAGATTGTGTTCTCATGCTTGGGGTCTATAGCACAGCAAAGTCAGATTACAACAGCCTGTATGACAAAAAGCTATTTAAATCATTTTTATAAAAAAAAAAAAAAAAAAACAATTAAATCACTGAATTAGTCTAACTCTTATTTGGTCCAATGCTTCGTTTTTTTCAGGTATTTTTCATCACATCACATTGAAAACAAACAGGATAAAATGGCCGTTTTATGGATTCTAAAAATGTTTGTTTGGAAAAAGCGTGTGCATAGATCTCATTTTGAACACAAAATCAAGCAGACACAGAGTTTCTGTTATGACAAGGCCTAATCCTGATCAGGCTGATAAATGATGCATTATAATCTAACTTTATGGCTCCACAAGTATAATTTAGTAATTTTCTACACATAAATCATAAAATAAAGCGTTTCCCTGTTTCTACACACTAACTTCGGTCACTGGGCATTGCTCTCTGCCTCTCAGCTAGTCTGGCGCACATATTGTGACATCAATTCATACCCTCTGTTCTCATAAAATCTGCCTACAATGACTCAGGATGGAAAAGAATTAAAAACAAAACACTTCGATGGCCATGGCTGTCAAAACTGAACTGAATCAGAAACTATAGCCAAAAAAATGAGGAGTGCACCAAACTGCAGGGTGGATTTGCCGTTGATCCCTGTTGAGATCACGGCATCAGCTTCATAAAATAGTATAACCACATCGCAAACATGTTCATGAGTAAAGTTTAGCCTTTAATAAATAAGCACCCATAGTTATATTATAACAAGGTGACTTCAAATTAGATTACAAGCACTTCTCATGAAAGAAAATACATTAAAATAAAAGCAAAGTGAGACCTCATGAATATCTCTTTAGTTTAAAAACAAGCAATGGCTCCCAGTGATCTTACATTATGATTTTATTCACTTATTTATTTATTTTTTATGCCTCCCCCACTGCGATGGCTGTTTCACATCCAAAGTTTAGTGGACTCAGTTCAGTTTATGGGTGAAGTTGCAGCATGGTTACACTTTTCACTTGGTTTCATTTTCTTTCACACTGCGGGCGGACTAAAGCCTGTGTATAGTCTTGAGCCTAAAATACATAACCAGTTTTGAGCGATAAAATTGTTTCAAACAGCTTTTCTTGCTAACTTTTGTGATATTTAGCCACTTTGAAGCCAAAATTCAGTTTTTTGGTTCACTTGCCTTGTTTGGTTCTGATGGCTTTCACAGGCTGAGGCCCCCTGTTTTCAGGTGGACCAGAGTTTGCTTTTTTGGTTCTTTGTAAAAATGGGGATGAGGTATCAAAAATAGTAGGGGGTCCACTGTGTTATCTGCCAGACATTTTGAGCCCCATAAAAAGATATCACATTGGGCCCCATCCCAAACCAGCTTTGTACATTCTTTCAACTGAGCCAAAAATTAAATAAATAAATGTGATTAAATAAAATTAAAAAGAAAATATGGACCATTTCAGTTGAATGGCACAAATAAGCTTCAAACAGTGAATGAAACTCTCATCAGTTGTAAATTATACAAAAAAATGGCAAATTAAACTGGGTCCTATAAGCAGCTTTATGGTACATGGACCATTTTAATCATATTTTTATTCATCATATAACCAGTTCTATTGAAGCTCTAATTTTCTGAGCACGTCAAATATCTAAAACTTGTGCAGATTATATATTTATCTTCCTTCATAACCTGTTTTTTAGACCCAAATATTTTATATACCATTCAGACATTCAGATATATATCAACATGCCTTTAAACAAAACCAAAATCCTCCAATAAATGTTCTCAAGAGCTTCTTCTCTGTGTAAATGTAACTGTATAAGAGCTTGGCCATGCAACAGATGCCTGAATAGTAATGAAAATAAAAAAATCATGATGTTCACGTGAGTAAAAGAATCTTAAAACCCAGCTGTAAAAATGTTATGAAGACTAAAACACTTTTTGGGCCCCCATCAGTCATGGGCCCTTAGATTCTTCCTAACTTCCACCCCCATTATGGCCCCTTGGATCCAGCAGACAACACATTGGCCAATCTCAAGAACAAGTGGCTAACATGTTAGCTGTCAAAATCTAAAAATAAAAAAATGTAGGACTCATGTTGGCTCCGGACTTGATTGTCTTTCTGCCGCATACACCCTCGACATATTAGAGATAGATTACACCACAGCGTAGTCCTAAGACATGGAGGTGAGTTAGCATGCTAGCACAGTTCTTACATCTCAAAGTCTGTTTTTGTGTCAGTGGTTCCTCACTGGATGCATGTGCCTGATGCATGTACTTCAGCTCAGTATGCTGTGGCTTTCATTCGTGTGTGGGGGTCTTTCTGGCTGCATCCCCCTGCCGTCACAGCTCTATCTCTCCATAAATGTCACTGCAACAAAAAGCCCCAATAAAAAGTTCACAAAGAACAACGATAAATGTCCCATTAAGTGACCTTCAATAACTCATCAAGAAAAACTTCAATACTTAAGCATTTAACAGGGGGAGTTTCTTTTAGAGATGGGGATTTTTACCTACATCACCATTCGATGGATTACCATTCTGAAGGCCACGATTCGATTCAGATCCATACATAATTCTCACTCAACGCACTTTTTGTTGAAAAGGGTGCTTATGTTAGGATTTATATCATCTGTTTTGTGCCTGACATTGACACAGCTTAAAAAAGAGTAAAATAATAGTTATACATGATTAAGCTTTTCTATTGAAATAAGTTTATCGGCTTTTTAATCTGTTTTAATTTATGTATTTTATCTTCTGTGCTTTTATTTACGATTTTGATAAATGTTTGATTTTAATGTTTTTTTTAATTGTCATTGTGTTCTGATGTTTTCAGTGAACCACAACACATTGCCTTTTTGCTGAAAGGCGATGTACAAATACATTTTCCCTTCCTGGCCTTAAGCTTTCAGTGTCTCCAACGCCGCAGGAGCGTAGGTCTTTAAAAACATGAGTAAAACTGTGAAGCATGCAGTGGTCAGCAGTTAGTGTGGTTACTGTCTGCTTTCTGCTTCTTTTAAGTCCAGGTGATGGTGTTTAAGAAGAGTTCTAAGAGAGGACATAAGAGGACAGACGCCTTTTTAAATATTAGCTTTTAGAAAATGAGAATTGATTGAGAGTAAGACTCGTGAATCTGACATGAATTGATTTTTGGCCCACCCCTAGTTTCTTTACAGAGAGGGCTTACTGAGATTAAAATCTAAATGGCACAGACAGGAAGTGTAACTGAACTGTGTTTAACTTTTCTGTGACATACACATCTGCTAAATCAAGGTACATATGGCTCTATATTTGTCATATCCTGTCCATTTTTGGCAAAAAAAAGCTCGCGGAAAAAGAGGTTAGCCTCCTATTCTCAAGATTTTTAGCACAGGACGTGCATGAGACACACAGCTCATAGGCAGTGTGTTAGTAACAAAAAAGATTCTTAGTTTCTGTTCTTTAAAAACTCCTCAAAAAACCCAGAATTTTTTCACATGCTGTAATAGCATTTGGCTTTATGGTGAAAGGGGGCTCTGTTTTGGTCTTTCCCTGAGGCCTCCAAATGACTAAAAACACCCCTGCTGCAGCTGTTTGGTGTTTATCAGCCTCCTGACTCGCTATAGCAGAGGCAAAAGGCCACATGTAGATACATGGATGACAGGGCCATACAATGTACCTCACCTTTAGAGGGTCAAAGTTTAGGATTTGAGATGGGCAATTACATTTCAGCATGCCCTGGTCAGCCATGATTGATCCCTGGTCAGGATGACAAAGATGCAGGCAAGAGCACAGACTGCTCAGCCCCCACCCCTCTTCCAAAGAAAGGAAATAAAAAATAAATGATAATCCACACAGAAGGTGCCAAGTTGTCTTCTTTCTCTAACAAAGAGAACTTCAGTCTTTCCGGTGAATCCTGTAATGTTTGTGAGTGTTTCCATCACACTGATCATTTGTAAGCATAGCTCCGCCCCCCTCAGAAGCGTTCACAGCGTTCCCCCAGCAGGTATCTGAAGCCCACCGTCATGTTCGCCATCTTGAACCCCTGTGTGAGGGTCAGCTGCACACTGATCTGCTGCCCATCTCGCAGGTCAACAGTGTTGTGGAGCCCCCTGCAGGCCTCATGTGAAGCATTTAGGGCCAAGGACCATACTGGATCTTTACCTCCTGGTGTCAGCTGCAGGACAGCTGTGCCGACCTCTGTGTTTAGGTTCTTGTAGCACAGTTCCAGGTACACAAGGTATGGCCCCGTACAGTTCACCAGAATCTTGTTGTCCTGCAGACCCATCTGGTGGCTTTTGTCAAGGTAAGGTATCTGCACCAGGCCGCTGCGGGAGATACCTGCACACAGAGGCACATACTTTACTGTAAAAAAAGACCACAAGCAATGAAATTCAGAGTCCTAAACTACAAAAACTCACATCTTAGTGGACATGCTAGTCTGATTTCTACTCAAAATTATCATTAACCTTATTCCAATCCACATTTACCTGCCCTTTCTGGATTAATATTTATTTTTAAGATATGAAAAGCACAATAATAAAGCCTAAATTGCTCATAATAAGTGAAAATATCTACCCAAGCAGCAAGAAAAACTACTCCATTGTCATGAAACACTTTCTGAATTAATTACAACACCTCGTTTACAGAGACAGCAAGAAAAATTAAGTTTCCTTCTGCTCATTGGAAGACAATCTTCAACTCATTTTTTGCAATTCAAGCCTAAATCTTTGCTTTTTAAATCTCAGTAACATTGTTGGCTCAGAGAGTTCACTCACCTTCTACAGCAACCACCTGGATGTAAATGTCCTTTTCCTGCTGACAGAGCAAACATACCAACATTAAAACATAGGCACTGAAAATTTCTGCACTTCTGTTGATAAAGTATTTGATGAGTATTGATATGTTATAGATAAACTATCACAAAATACATCAGAATCACAATGTGAGAGGAGTCCATCAGAAACTGCATGTAAACTTCTGCTTACTGTGTAAATTGTACAAAAACACGGGTGACATTTTGGTACCGAAACTCATGTGCAAACCACAAAATAACCCCCACTTTCCCCCAAACACCTCAAAAAGAAAGTCTGGGTTAAATTGTTGATCTATTATGTGTCAGCATTTCTCTGTTTCACTCTGCAGCTCATTATTCTGATTAATGAAGCAGTTTTTCAGATGTTTCAGATCAGGAGAAAAGAAATCTGACCTTAGAGGGATAAAGACTGTCTAATTTCTAAAGCTCTTTGAAGACAGATGGGATAAAAACATTCATAGTCAGAAGAAGATAAGACTGTGCAGACAAGGAACGGTTTCATCAAAACCTGAAGGCAAACTCTGAATCACTGTCTGATAATTTGAAAACAATCATCGGAAATGTCTGTTTGCAGTTTTATGTTTACATGATTGGACAAATGGAAACAAGGAGGTACACATCATTGGCTGAATGTAGAAAGAAGTTGTTATATATACAACATATATATATATATATATATATATATATATATATATATATATATACATATATATATATATACATACATATAGATAGATAGATAGATAGATAGATGGATAGATAGATAGGCTGTGGATCAACACGGTCTGTCAGGGCTGAGTTCACATGTTCTCCTTGTTCCTGCGTGGGATTTCACCAGTTTCCTCCCACAGACCAAAAGCATGCTCCTTTGGTTAATTGGTGACCTCTGCTCGTAGGGGTGAGTGATCGTGTAAATGGTTGCCTGTCTCTGTATGTGGCCCTGCAATCTGCCAACTATGGTTCAGGGTAAGGGGCGCCACTCGCCCAGAGTCAGCTTTGATTGACTCCAGCTCAACATTCAACCACTTCAGCTCTTTTTTTCTGTTCAGTAACTATACTTTAACATCTGAATCAAGAAATAATAATGTACTTTGCTAATTTTCTGTGTTTTCGGACAACAGTTAATTTGAAAAATCACGGATATCAATAATAAAAGTTACATTTTTTAAAATATAATTTCAGTTAAAAAAAACTTCTACTGGTGTAAAAACCATTACAGTAATTAAACAATGATTTTGGTGTATATCAATCCTGTTCATTTAGGGCAGCAATGCCTTTTACCTCCCTGGCCTAATAAATTTGATTAGCACTGTTCAAATATATGAAATAAAAACTGTTTAATGCGCTTTTTCTCCAGTGCAGCGTGTGCTTGCAATCACGGTAAATCACTTTTTGAGTGAGCCTTGTTTTACAGCCGCCATTAGATTCATTATTAGTATAAAAAGTTCTTTGCCCATTATCTTATTTATTTTCTTCAGGTAGATAAATGTAATGTGCTTACTTACAGTTTGTCAACACATTTCTCTACCTTTACACAGAGACTTGCAGACTGTGGACATGATTTTATAAGTTGTATGATATCAGGTTTAAGAAAAGAGTTTGTTTTATGAATTATTTTGGAGGGATAAACGCCCAAGTTTCTAAAAGCAGACCAAACAGCACTGAAAGTTGATGTTTTAATACTTAAACATCACAAAATCACACACATAAGGTCAAAGCAGACAGACAGAGGTGTCTCCATAAGCTGTGGGCATAGAACACATGGTGCACAGAGACACTGAGCCTAGTTTGGGAAATTGTACTCAACTTTCTTTGCAGATTTGTCTTCAACAAAAAGTGTGTAAATTAAATTAAAATTTAAAAAAAATTAAAACAACAACAGGAACAGAAGTGTGCAGTTAGAGTGAAAATCATCGCCTGCTTAGAGCTGGAGGGGACTGCGCTGCAAGGTCTTTTATGGGATGAAATGCAGAAAAAAAGGTAATGGGATTGACTTAGAAATAAAATATCAGACTGCAAATATTACTTTTGAACTACTCTCATTAATAAACCAGGGGTTTAATCAGTTAAAGGCTGTTAGTGTCTTTAAACTTCAGCCGAATGTCTGGAGACTGTTTTGAATGGTGCGCTCTTTACACATGAGGAGGATGAGGGTGTGTTTTCTTTGGTCGGTCTCACATCTCCACTTGAGGAGCAGCTGTGTTTTAAACACTGGATAGTTTTTGTCCAGCTGTGCTTCAGTACAAATCATTGTCATAAACTTAGTTAATGGTATTCTGTACACAAAAATGCATTTGTCTACAGAACTATCACCTGAATGATCGATTGTGTGCGGGTGGAGGAGGAGGTTCAAGGAAACAAACCTTCACAGCACTGAATGATTTAACCTTTTTAAGCTATTTGGATTGCCTGGAGTCTTCAGAAAACCACATCCTGTGACTGGTCTTTAAACAGCAAATGATAAAATCTTAAATTTGCTCAGATCATCCTGCGGAGACATGTGCTCTGCTGTCAGATAAAGGCTCAGTCTGTGTCAATATAAGACTGCTCTTCACATGAGGGATCATACTGTAGCTGATTAAGTTGTTTTACTACGTGAATGCTGTAATTTAGATTATGTTTTATTGTAATTAGAAAAGGAAAGTCTTTGTTGTGTCAGTTCACATTCATCAACCTTCAAGTGCTCTACAGGTCCTGAAATTAGCACATTTTAAACAAACCAGGACTCAGATGTGAGCAGGTATTGGTTTAATTTTAAAATTGATCACAATTGACACATCGTGACCCCACAATCAGAATGATTCAGATGTGTAACATATCTAAAGACTCACGCCCCAAATACATCTATATTATATTTCATAAAGCAGGGTCTTTGGGGGCACGAGCCTATCCCAGCTGACACTGGGTGAGAGGCAGGGCACACCAGTTGCCAGCAAATCACATGGCCACCTAGAGAGACAGACACGCACTCATTTAAACCTACAGGAAATTTAGAGTCACTAATTATCCTACCAAGCATGTTTTTTAAACATTCAAACTCCAAAACAGATTGGACCTGACCAACACTGGGATTTTTTTTTTCCTTGTAGAGGACCAGGAGCTCAATTTAGAGGGCATAAGACCACCCACAGGGGCAAGTGGGGGAAATCCTCATGTCAGGGAGGACATTTGTGTCAACATTAAAGAATATCCATGACAGCATCCTCGTAGTATTGCATTCCCAAGACCATGCCCACAAGTAAAGGACCACCGAGACTTCATGACTTTGACATTTGACCTATAACCCCCAAAATGCATCATCTTTTTGACTCATGGTGGACATTTTTGCAAAGTTTAAAGGAAATTCCTTAAAATATCTAGCTATCCTTCCAAAAGCGTCTTTGAGTCTTTTTGAAAAGGGCTATAAAATTTTGATACATTACTATTACTATTATTATTAGATACTATCATTATTATAAGATATCATCTTTACAAGAAAAAAAGTTCCACTACTGTCCTTGACCTGTAAAATGTAACGAGTTTATCCTTGAATCCAGGTATAAATCTGCTCAATGTTTACAGAAAATTCATTGAAGACTCTCTGGGATATCAGGGGAGGGAGGGGGCACTTAATAAAAGAGCAGAGAAGCAGCTGACCATGAAAGTCTCCTGGTAACAGTGAGGTCCACCAATCACAGACCCCACGATGACACCCTCGATATGCGTGCAGTAAAGTTCAGACCCTGAATTTGTGAAGAAACCACTTGGATTGATCAAATATGTGCACGAGTCTTCCTCAGGAGGAAATGCTAAAGTTCTCTTTAAGTTTCTTTTTTAAATAAAAGATGGTATCATTAAAACACGTGGTTCGACGTATCAAAATTTCCGACATCCTCTGTGGTCTTTGACTCCAACACCGTGGGCGTTTTATCTATAGGTCCCTCGGTTTTGTGCCCTCAAGGCTCCCATTGAGTACAGTTTGTGTTTGCGTGAGTGTAGGTCTGTGGTGTAATGACCCAGAGGAGGGAAAGTTTTATATTTGTGTGATTAATAACTGAAGTGAGAGCAGCCACCACAGTGGGCTCAGTGCTCAGCTCTAGTCATTACGGGGATGTTTATAGAATCAGGTCCGAGGATTCCTGGAGAAACTCTTACGGTATGAAGAAACTGTGTCACACTGTCACAAAACTCCTTATCTCATGGTTCTTCACAGGTGAAAGTGTTTTAACATGGGTCATAAACAGAACCCTGGAAAAGAAAACAGGGTGAAAATTCTACTGTATGGTAGCCTGAAGCTGGTCGGCAAACATTTGCTTTATTTTTACTCCATTTTGCTGTGATGAGAAGTACATTTCCATCCATCCATCTATACCACCTATCCCTGTCGTGGTCGCACATCAGTTTAGTCAACATCCCATAGACTGTGTTTGCTAGGCCAATGCCAAAGTGCCAAAAACTGCATCTTGGAGTCCACTTGAGGCTTGTGGAAATGAGCAGCTGATTTTTACAGCCTGGTTCAACAAACAGCTTTAGTCTTAACATTTAACATATCTGCAGGCTCTTACTGCTTCCCACCCGTTTTGTTTTTAGTAAGGATTTTTGGTTATGGTTATTTCCACAATTTCCCAGCTTGGGATCCATCTATCCATCCATCTGTTCATCCATCCATCTATCCATCTATCTTTTGTGGCCAAACATGTTTAAGCTTTTGCTAATGTCTCACAGAACTTCAAAATAAAGGAAGATGATCATCTAGAACAGGTTTGTTGGCTCCAGACACAAATGCGAAATAGATTAACAAAGTGTTGGAAACATTCCTCAGAGATGTTGGTCCATATCTCCATGATAGCATTACACAGTCTCTGCACATCCATGATGAGAATCCACATCCCAAACGTGCTCTATTGGATTGAGATCTAGTGACTGTGGAGGCCACTGGAGTACAGTGAACTCATCGTCATGTTGAAGAAACCAGTTTGAGATGATTTGAGCTTTGTGACATGGAGCTTTATCCTACTGGAGGTATCCAGCAGAAGGTGGTCCACTGTGGTCATGAAGGGATGGACATGGTCAGCAACACTCAGGTAGGCTGTGGGGTCTAAACCATGCTTAGTTGGTACTGAGGGGTCCAAAGTGTGCCAAGAAAATATTCCCCACCCCCCAAAAAAATACTCTAAATCAAAAGATCATGTGTTTAAATATGATATATAACCTGTAACATGTGTTGTATGTAATACACATCATACATATGAAGAAATCTTTCTCCATTTTATGTTCTATCACTTCTCTGTATGCTTTAGCATCTCTGAGGCTCTGGAATAATCAGCCAGAGGAGGCGGGTTTAAGACAGACTTTCACCAATTACTGTCTAAAGCCGCCAACACACTGAACGCGACTTTGCAACCTAAAGTCAATGTACAGCTGCGATGGGGCAGGGTTAACCCTCCGCGCTCTGGCTGACCAGCAACAGCCAATCAGCATTGTGTGGGTGTGTGACAGTACCTGTGCCAAACAGTTTTTATTCCGGTTCACAGAGTCTGTATGGGAACATTAGTTAGTGAGGACATTAGTTCCACCTAGACGGGACCGCAGAGAACTCACAGACAATGCTGCTGCAGGGCCGTCAGCTGCAGTGTTTTGTGGTTAGTAGGTCAGTGAAAAGGACACAGTTGGAATAATGTCAGCTTAAACATCCTATTCTATGCTATATGATACGATCGCAGTGAAACTCGAGCGAAGTGACGTCACTTAACCACGGCGACAGTGACCAAAATGAGGTATTTATGGACAGGCGATTTCAGTCAAGTCGGTTTCGGTGTAAACGCAGCTTTAGATATGAATGAGTGAAACCAAACTAAAATCTAAAATCTAATTCAGGGCGCTACAGTCTTGTCAGTTAGGGGTGCTTTCTGTGGTCTCTTCTCAGGTTGTTTGGACAGGATGACAGAGACAAGCTATGAGAGTTGGAGAGTGACTGTAAACAGTGCACAAAGATCCATCGAGATAAATCTTCTACTTTGAGAACACTACGCATGGCGGAGAACTACAGGCAACAGAGCTGTTTTTGGATCAGTCTGAAGTTGCTACTCTTGGGTAGGAAACTGTTGGGTGGAAAAGAGTAGCATCATTTAAGAGGCTTGTGACTGAGTGGATTCACCAGTGAGGATCGTCTGGCTGAAGCTGATGGCTAACAGCTATCACCTGGAGTGTCCCTAAATGGACTTGGGCCGATAAAGTTCTTTTCTAGTCTTTTTGAGTAGAGCTCTTTGACACCGCAGGTCACATCTACACTTTGACTCTCACATTCACTCGCTGATGGGTCAGAGTTTGAGTTGGTTATCAGTATTTCTTTAAAGTACTTAAAAAGAAACATGGACTTGAAATAAGTCTGTTTGTCAATGTCAAAGTCAGCTTCATTTATATAGCACATTTAAAAGAGCCAGTGGCCTACCAAAACTGCTTTACAGCAGAATAGGCAGAAACAATAAAAAACAATAAAAGCAGTAAAAACCTATTAAAAAAGTTACAGCAGTGGCTTTTCCGCTCCACATGGACAGCCAAGTCTCCGCTAATGTCTGTCCATGTGGAGAATGCTGTGTTATATTTACATAGGAACTGGGAAGAGGGGATTGTGAATGACGTGATGTCTGAGTTAACAGCGTTCTTGTTACAAGGTCGGAAAAGACGTGCTGATTTACCAGGCTGTTGTTAGCTGTTGTGTTAGCAGAACTCCTCCACTGGCATTGCAAGGGAAGCTGGGAAATGTACTGACATAGGCTTGAAAAAACGTTGACGTCAGTTTGCAAATAAACTACCATTCCTATAATGACGTAAATGAATGGGATTTGCCATTATAAATGTCAGTGTTTTTTTGTGACATAAATATGGATCGGATCAGCACCAAAATGTGATGGCTTCTTCCTTGGACCAAACCACAACTTTGCTAAAACTTCCATGGAAATCCATCCAGTAGTTTTTGCGTCATCTTGCTAACAGACAAACAGACAAACAAACAAACAGACAGACCATGGCGAAAACATAACCTCCTTGGTGGAGGCAATAAAAAAATTTAAAAAACCATAAAAACACAATAAAGCCGACTATACTCCGCCAAAGTGAACATGTGTATTTGTATTTTTATCAGGTTTTTAACTGGTTTTATTAACAGACGGCATCACATCACTCCTATCCATTTTAGAGTTGATTCTATTATTTTGCTGATCACTTTTAAAGCTCTTACAGGTCTGGCCCCAAGCTACACATCAGAACTATTGAGTCCATATAAGCCAGTCTGCAGCCTCAGATGCTCAGGGCCTCCTTGCTGTTCCAAAGTCGAGGCTCAGGACTAAAAGGTGATCGAGCTTTTGATGTCAGAGCTCCTTGACTCTGAAACAACCTGCCCAAAGAGTTGAGGCAAGCTGAATCAGTGACATCTTTTTAATCCCTTTATAAAACTTTTATAAACCTGCTTTTACATGTTGCTTTATTTATTTACTTTTGTACTTACTTATTCATTTTTTTAGTTTTTTTTTATCCTATTCTATCTGTTTTATTAATTAACAGTTATTTAGTAATTTACTTTGAATTTCTTCTGCTCTTGTCTCCTTCACCAGTTCTGGATCCAGGTTTTATCATTTTTATGTTTTAATTTACTCCCTTGTTTTCTTTATTCACTCTAATCTTCCTAATGTGATGTCATCATCTATTGATCTATTTATTGTGTTACTGTCTTCTTATTATCATTATTACAATCATTTTTCAAAATCTCCTTTATTAATAATACTCTTATGCTGAAATTTTAATCATAATAATGAAGCATATTCATATATACCTTACTTGTCTGTTAGAAACATATTATCCACGTAGACATAATGAACTTTCTCGGACTCCAGTCTTAACTCTTTACATCAACAGATGTAAAAACAGGCAAAACAAACGGTCGCAGTACAGATTTCCAGCTGTTTTTTTTTTTTAAATGGACATCAGTATGGGCAGGGGTGTCATGGGTGGCCTGGGCCACCCTTAAAAAACTTTTTGGCCACTCCAGGTGCCACCCCTGCCAGAGTCAGAGTGTCACCACTCATTGTGAACTTTTGTGGTATAAATTTAATCAGTCAAAATAAACATTTGCATTTGCAGGCGCTGTGATGATTATTAAGAATTAGTTTAATCTTTTCATCAATCACTTCAACATAAGCCTATTCTAGGTAGGAACTTGTGCATCAGTGGTGTGTTTCCATCGGACCAAAACAAGGAGTGGACAAAAGTTTGACAGAGGTGGGCAGCTCTAAAACTTGTACAACAACCACAGCAGTTAAACTGGTGCAGAAGACAAGACAAATGCTGAAGGTAGGCTGTGTTAGAACAAGGGTCTCCACCCCTCCCTTAAAACATGGAGTTGTCCTGTTTGAGTCAATAAGAGGCGTGAAATGTTACATACTTCATGTCAAACATTCACTCTGCTGCTGAGTGATTAAAACTCATCAGGTTCCTCGGCTGGAACCCTTTCGTTTAAGACATGAAGCTGATTAGAAGCAGAGTGAGGCGGGTTTTCTCTTTGGGGTGAGTTTTTCAGCTCTGAAACATTTCTCTCTCTCTGTCCTCCCGCAAACTCAAACCATGCGTAAGAAATAAATGTGAGCGAAAGAATTTATCACCTGGCAGGACACCATCGGCAAAAATGTAAAGGATGCTGCTGAGTCCCTTTTTGTGATGCAGACAATACACAACACACCACCAGTCCGGAGAGAAAACACCCCGCAGCAGCACTAAGCAGAGGTCACATAAATGTGTCCTCTGAGAGATTTAAACAGAAAGAAAAGCAGTCATTTTTGATGTGAGTCTCACTCACGGGAATGAATCTTCACTTTCTTTATGAATCATGAGCATTTTTAAGTCTGCCAGCCTTTGAGTGAGAAGAGACAGTGCAGCGGGTGAGGGGCTTCAGTCAGGGCCACAGCACAGGCACAGATACTGTAGCACACACACCACATACACTTCAGTGTTTTATGTCATTGCTGTGAGGTCGCTGAGGAATTGCCTGCTATTCCTCTAAAAAACAATCAATTTCAGTGGTCATGATTTCAAATTAGTTTTTAATCAATATTTGTAATGCTGTTTATATTTAGTTACAATTGGATGCAAAGCCATTAATAAACCTGGTTATTTATATTTTAAAGCTTATTTCCTGAGTAATAGATAAATAAAGTTTGTACATATGGCGTCTTTCGAGAAAAAGTTGAGAGGAGAGAATTCATCATAATAAACCATTGTTTAAAAATGTTTATTATCAAAGGTTAATGAAAAACTAAACCATAAAACTTACCTTAAAGTACTTTTTTCCTTTAAAGGTTTTAATCAGTCACAATAACGATGAGCTGCACTGAGAACATGTGAAGTTGTTTATTTTGCAAAGATTTATGTCTTTAAAAATTTACATTTTCTTTGACCATCAAGCTAAGTTGAAATTTCAATGACAGAATTTTATTACTTCCGCCAAGGAGGTTATGTTTTTGCCGGCGTATGTTTGTCTGTCTGTTGGTATGTTTGTTGGTTAGCAAGATTACACAAAAACTACTGGACAGATTTTGCTGAAATTTTAAGGAGATGTTGGTACTGGCCCAACTTATAAACGATTAGATTTTGGTGGTGATACATATATTTGATTGGATGCAATAATATCTCAAAATTTCAAAAAATCTAACAGGTTAACATTAGACGGAATTTAAAAAAAAAATAATATCTCTGCCATTTCTCAACAGATTTGCTTCTAGTTTTACAGGATAATACGGGGTCCATGTCTCTGTCATCAAGGTAAATTTCATCTGCCAATCCAGATTAACGTCACAAAAAAACACTGAACTTTATTATGGGAAATCCCATTGAAGACATTTAATAATTCATATAAAATCAAAATATAAAGTGATGTTCCCAAAACTTGTTGTGTTTATTCAGGATAACAAACTCCATGTATGTGCTGAGTTTGGTCCGGATGCTGGTGCTGTTCTGGATTTGGTGATCCAGAATAGTATCGCTTACAGGGTTTGTGGAAAAGCCACTGCTGGAACTGAGCTGCTTGGCGGAGGTCTGCGCTCTCTGAGTGCTGTTCTAGTTTGTATTCAAATGTACCCCAACCTTCACTCGAAATTGCCTCATCAGCACAACTCTACGTGTTGCTGCAGTGCCAAAATTCCTGTGGGCAGAGTTATCTGAAGTGTTTTTTCTGACATTATTCTGTCTTAAAATCCCTCAGAATACTGCAGAACGTGTTTAAACATCCCTCATATCATCAAGAGTGGGAAAGGTCTGACCTATGAAGCAGTGGGGTTACTCCTCACATTGCTGATTCTCGTAAGCAGTTGTATCATCAGGTTTATTTAGATAAACTCTCACCTGAGAACAGCAGAGGTTTTCTGTGTAATTACCTCCGCCAAAGATGTTATGTTTTTGCCGGCGTATGTTTGTCTGTCTGTTGGTATGTTTGTTTGTTTAAGGAGATGTTGGTAATGTCCAAACTTATAAACGATTAGATTTTGGTGGTGATACATATATTTGTCTAGATGGTTAACATTAGACGGAACTTTAAAAAAAAAATCATATCTCTGCCATTTCTCAACAGATTTGCTTCTAGTTTTACAGGATAATACGGGGTCCATGTCTCTGTCATCAAGGTAAATTTCATCTGCCGATCCAGACTGACATCACAAAAAAACACTGAACTTTATTATGGGAAATCCCATTGAAGACATTTAATAATTCATATAAAATCAAAATATAAAGTGGTTTTCCCAAAACTTGTTGTGTTCATAAGTGATAACAGCCTCCATATATGTGCTGAGTTTGGCCCGGATCCTGGTGCTGTTCTGGATCTGGTGATCCAGAATAGTATCTGCTTGGAGGAGGTCTGCACTTTCATAGTGCTTTTTTAGTTTGTATTCAAATGTGCCACCCACCCAGGGCATGTGTCCCAACCGTTACTCGAAATTGCCTCATCAGCACAACTCTACGTGTTGCTGCAGTGCCAAAATTCCTGTGGGCAGAGTTATCTGGCATTATTCTGTCTCAAAAACCCTCAGAACACTTCAGGATGTGTTTGAAACATCCCTTACATCATCAAGAGTGGGTAAAGTCTGACCTCTGAAGCAGTGGGGTTACTCCTCACATTGCTGATTCTCGTAAGCAGATGTATCATCAGGTTTATTTAGATAAACTCTCACCTGAGAACAGTGGAAATTTTCTGTGTAATTACCCGACCAAGGAGGTTATGAGGATACAGTCTCCGTCCCTCAAAACTTGTTAAGGATCATTATTGCTCATTTGATGAAATGATTCCTATAAACAGATAGATGCTTTGAGCTACCAGGTGCCAATTTTGCTCTACAATTAATATTAAAAATCATATCTCAAGATTTTTTTTCATCCAACTTAGACACAGATCTGAGTCGAAGAACACTGTCATCAGGGTCATTTTGGAGCGAAACGTGACCGCGGTGAGCGAAGGTCCGTTTCTCAATGGATTTGTCATCTAGGAGGGCTAAAAAATAAATTTAGCCGGGGTGTATTTTTCAAAATGGTGGGGAACATTTTTTAGAGGCCAAAATCCAAAATGGCTGCTGCCGAAATGATCTTTTTAAAGGCTCGACCTACAATGATGGACAATACATGTTTTCAGACCTTATTTTTGTTAAGAAATACATATTTCTGGGTTACATAATGATTTGACCTTATTTTCACCTTCAAATTCAAGATGGCTGCCACTTTTGGGTGTGTTTTAGGGTTTTTTGGGGGAGTTTTTGCCGTTTTGGGGCTTTTTTTCCCCAGTATTATTACAGAGTCTCTATAAGGTTATAATGGAAGCACTGCTGGTGACAAATTGAATAATATAAAGCTAAAGTTCACAGAAATAACATCTGAAGTCAAGCCTTCAACTAGAGGATAAGTTTACTCACCTGAAGAATCTCAAAACCAAATATCTGTTTGTCCTTAACCATAAATCATATCTTGTTCAAAAAGGAAAATGACTCTCAAGACTGAGAGTCATTTTCCTTTTTGAACATTTTGAGCATAAACGGTTTCCCAAAATCAAAATACAGTTTTTTTATATTGGTAAAAAGTAGTTCCTACATGAAACTGCTCACAACAAGGTCTGCAGATTACTCTGAGCAACCACATGATGAGTTTTAAAATGAGACACTGGTTTTGAATTTTTCAGATGTATTTTCGGTGCTTTGAGCATCACAGGACTTTTGCCAAATATACCAGAGACAAGGCAGACATCTCTACAGCTGATATCTCAAAAATGTACACCTCATACATACAGTAGAAACCTAAATGGATAAACAGGCCTTTTTTTTTATAATGATAACTGTCTCTGCAGTGAGAACTAAACCAGTTACAACAAATCAAATGATATTGATATTTACGTACGTGCAATGGTGTAAATATGTTGGAACTTTTAAATTTGTTTTTGTTTATATTGTTCTTGCAGTTTTATTTTTCTCAGGGTCATATCTTGCTATTTAAGTACATTTTTTAGTTTGGTTATTTTTATATTATTATTATTAATAGTAGTAGCAGTTTTTAATCATGGTTATCTCTTTTTGCTATATTTTTGACTTTACTTTGGTAATGATGCTAATTTCCATATTGAGGATGTAATTTATCATATTTTATTACTAGGCCCAAATAATATCACACTTAGATGCTAAGATAATTCAACCAGCTAATGCACATTTATTTAATGTATGAAAGGATGCCCTACGCCTGCTTCCTCCACTCACTGTCAGTATTTTCTGTTCTATTTCTGTTCTACTCACTGCAATCAAATTAAAAGTAAAGTTATTGGATGTTGAAAGTATGTGCACAAAATACACATAATACTTATCCAAGTAGTCACTGCATTGATTTACGTTCTGAACCAGCCTTTACACAGAGCCATATTCAAAGTACGTCATTAACTAGACTTAATTCCAGTTATTGATCACATTAACTGCTCCTGCTAATGGATCATGAGTGTTGACTTGACACACAGTCCGGATGTTTACTGCTGCGGTGCTGCAGCATTGACGACGTGCTATTATGCTAAGCTAACTCTGTTTAACAACAGACACACTGCACTATGTTTTCTTTTTCGTTTCAACTTGTAGTGATCCCACGCTTTGGGATACTTTCTGCCATTTCTTCTGCGGACTGTCTTCTTTCTGCTCCTCTCTTTTCTCTTCCTGCATGGTTTATCAATCCACGTCGCACAGCTACGTTACAGCGGCGCAGCAGCGTAAGCAGCATGCGCGTTGTGCAACAGAAATGGCCGTCTATGTCAAACACAGTGCCGGATAGTAGTCCGGATTTAAACGAATCAGATTTTTTGTAATTTAATAAATCAAAATCCTCGGGGAATCGTTTCAGCTCTTCACTTAATGCAATTTTGCTGTCCCTCAATGCTTATAATGCTGCTGTTGTTAACTTTGATGAACTCCCATATGAGAATAGTGGAGGTTTTCTGTGTAATTATGTCCGCCGAGGAGGTTATGAGGATACAGTCTCCGTCCCTCAAAGCTTGTTAAGGGTTATTATTGCTCATTTGATCAAATGATTTCCTATAAACAGATAGATGCTTTAAGCTGCCAGGGGCTAATTTTGCTCTACAATATTAAAAATCATATCTCACGATTTTTTTTTCATCCAACCGAGGCACAGATCTGAGTTGAAGAACACTGTGGCTTCAAGCCATTAACTAGAGGATAAGTTTACTCACCTGAAGAATCTCAAAACCAAATATTGGTTTGTCCTTAATCATAAATCATGTTGATATTGGACTCTCAGTGTTGCTGTGTCACACTTAATGCAATATTGCTGTCCCTCAGTGCTCATTATGCTAATAATGCTAATGTTTTTAACTTTGACAACCAAATAAACTGTTCAAAAGTAAGTCTCTGTAACAACTTACCTTTCAAATACGCCATTGTTGATTTGAAAAATGAGTCAAAGTGCTCTACAAAGTTTAAAAAAAAAAGCTAAATATTTATGCATTAAACACACTCAAGGAAAGCAACAATTCAATAAATACAACATTTTCATATTGATATTAAAATATTCATACATTACATTCACCCTAAAACTCTGTTAAATGGCACTATAACCTCCTATTATTGATATAATATTAAGTTTAATTTATCATGTCACATTAACATGATATTGTCTCTTAAAGGGAGATTAAAACAGGTGAAAAATGACATCTGCAATAACACTTAAGCTACAGATTAGCATAAATCATCTGGTCTTTTATGAAGTGTAGACAACAATCTGATCATGCTCTTTTTTATCTATTAATATTTATACGTAAAGTAGTAAGAATAGTAAGGATCATTGTAGTAATAATCATAAGTCAATCCCAATGATCAAATCAATATATAAATCAGAGAATAATAGCTGTCAGAGTTACTGAACCGGAGAGAGATTCGGGAACCAAGTATAATAAATAAATGACTGAAAGAAAAAAAAAGACGATGATTGGGAGAAGATGAAAGCCGAGGAACTGAATGAAAACCAACTGAGAATGAGAAAAAAAAAACTATTATGACAGAATGATGATGATGATAAGTGGTGGTAGACATGTTCCCTTTCTGTTAACAAAACTGCAAAAAATAACAAACTTACTTTTGTACTTAACATGCAAACGTTTTGTAAAATCATGTTTGATCATTCGGTCTTTTATAACATGCAGACAACAATCTGATTCTATTCTTTTTTATATACATTCATTCATATTTCTTTTTCATTTGACAGTAATAACTAATTAACATTCTATAAATGTTATGTGATCTTTTTGATGGTGGTCAGAGATTGTTAACATTAGCATCACTTTTAAATCCACGCCCTTCCAGTATTCTTCTGCATCCTTATGCAGATTCTGGTCGGATGAATTTCTTTTAAGCTGCCATGTGATTACCCATCTGTGTTAAATAAACAGTTGAACAGGTGAACCTAAGCGCCTTGTTGAATCCATGCCTGGGTGACTTTGAGGCAGCTCTGAAGTAGAGCTGGGAGATATTTCAAGGTTTTAAAATATTCATATATGTTAAACAAGATATAAGTTTAGACAGTATCATTTAGTGATATAGTTGTTGATGCATTGAAATAGCAATCCGTGAGCCAGCAGTAGTGCTGAGAACACTGACATTGGCAGCAAAAAAAAAACTTTTCCAAACTTCACAGAGTGCCATAAGTGCACTATGATGACTTTGTGAAATGGCGAGCTGAAGCCAAACTTTAGCCCTCTGCATAAAAATAAACTCACTTTACTATTAACCTGGGATTTTTAGAATTATTTATCTGAAAAAAAAACAGATACAGCTAGAAAATATCAAGATATAAATGTTGGGTTATATTGCCCAGCCCTACTCTGAAGGCAAAAGGGTGTCCTACCTGGTACTAACTAGGTGTGCCTAATAAAGTGGCCAGTGTGAGTTAGTTCAGTTGGGTGCTCTTTCTCTCTTCTTTCAAAACATGGCTGGAGATCAAGCTGAGTTTTTGTTTTGTTTTTTAACCCTAAAGCCTTAAAATGGCCTAAAACTGCCCACGTGTTTGCTTTAAGCCCCTGGAGTTCCTCTGGTGGAGGATAAAGCCATGATGCTCCAGCCTGTCCTGTCCCATCTTCACCCGCTACACCCGCATTCACCTGCAGTAAAGTTTATCAACTCACCGTGCTGCTCAGGCGTTCCTGAGGCTCCCAGTACATAAACAGCGTAACCACCAGGCACGCGACCACCAGCACGTTCTGCACCGCGACCACCACCGCGAGCCTGCTTGCGCGCCTCTCGCGGCGGATCACCTGTCCTCCTTCAGCATCCATCCTGCTCCGGTACCGTCCCTCCTCCTCCTCCTCCGGTGTTGAAGAGAGAGCAGCCTGCACGAGCTCTTCGGTGTGTACTCACGCGCTGCAGGACGAGAAGATTAAACAAACTCCAGCGAGGAGGACCTTTATTTATGTGCGCGTGTGGGTGGGGGGTATGACTGACTCACCGCCGGGGGTGTTCTGTCATTTTGCTACCCATCGAAAATTGCTATTTTGTGGTTCTGCGCATGCGCCCTACGTCTTCACTCTCTCTCGTTTAGGTATAGGACGGGTTATGTGGAGATGCCCTCTTATGTGGGCATCCCAGGCACGGGCTCACGTATTTTTGTTAATCATCTCTTTAACCCAACTTGTCTCTCTTTTTCTTTGTCCCAGGAAAAAACAAAAATGGTTGTGAACAGTGGAACAAAAATATAAGAGTATGATAAAATAATAAAATCATATAAAACTGGGCTGTGAAAGGGTCTCTGAGACTGGGGAGGTCTTTTAGAGTCTTTTAAAAGGATTTCCGGTCTCGACTCAGTTCTGGAAGAGAGAGGGTTAGGTTCTAAGGTTAAGGTTAGGTTTAGGGTAAGGGATTTGGCAGAGTTAGAGACCCCCCACCCAACCAGATGATGAATCCTATATATATACATATATATGTATATATGTGTGTGTGTGTGTGTGTGTGTGTGTGTGTGTGTGTGTATATATATACATATTTATATATATATATATATATATATATATATAGATAGATAGATAGAGATAGATAGATATAGATATATATAGATATATATAGATATATATGTGTGTTTGTGTGTGTGTGTATATATATACATATAGATAGATAGATAGATAGATAGATAGAGAGATAGACATAGAGAGAGATAGAGAGATAGACATAGAGAGATAGATAGATATAGATATATATATAGATATATATGTGTGTGTGTGTGTATATATATATATATATACATATAGATAGATAGACAGAGAGATAGATAGATAGATAGATAAATAGATAGATAGATATAGATAGATAGATAGATATAGATATATATATAGATATATATGTGTGTGTGTATATATATATAAATATAGATAGATAGGTAGATAGATAGATAAATATATATATAGATATATATATCTCTCTATATATATAGATAGATAGACAGATAGATAGACAGATAGATAGATAGATAGATAGATAGATAGATAGATATAGAGAGAGATTTACATATATATATGTCTACAAAATTACAGACAGGAAAGGGGAGGCACACACACACACACACACAAATGTCCTCTCCGAATGCTTTGTGCCCCTCCCAAAAATGACATTACGGGGTAGGTACATCAAATAAGAATTCATAGATGCATGCAAGCCTAAATATCATAAGTGCAGATTTTTCAGGGGTGATCCCGGGTTTGAGCTGATGGTTAATTTGGGTTAGGGGGCCCACCCATACCCCGTCCCTCCCCATTTACACTCCACCCCTATATGTCTCACCTCTTCCTTAACCCTCCCTCTACCCATTTGTTCCAAAGGCCCCATTTAGTGGCCTTACCAAGAGATCTAGTGGGTATGGGGGAAGGACAGACCACAGACATATCTATTTAAAAAGTCCATAAGAAGATGGTGAATAAATAAGTAAACTAGAAAAGCACTCAGAGAGCACAAACCTCCACCAAGCAGCTTCAGTCCACTTTGGCGAAAATGGTCCTTTCTGGCAATGTTAAAGAATCCTTTAAAAAATTCCTGGATCCAGACGGTGATCCGGATCACCCCAAAATTTAATCAGTTCTTCCATATCCCATTTCTGACAATTCCTGAAAATTTCATCCAAATCTGTTCAGAACTTTTGAAGTTATTTTGAACACAGAAAAACAAACAGACGAACAGACAGATAAACGCCGGCAAAAACATAACCTCCTCGGCGGAGGTAATAAATAAAAATAGGATTACACTTGTTGATGATAATTACATTAGCTATGTCATACTTACAGCCTTTGGTCATGCTCACACAATTGGGCTGTGGGTTCAATAGATAAACTGAAATAAAATAATATAAAATAGAATAAAATGTGGTAAAACACATTTAATAATCATAAAATCACACTATGTAGCCTACATATTTTATCTCAAAGCCACATATACAAGAGAATGCACACAATCAAAGAATAATTTCATGTCCCAATAAAGTTAATTAAGTATCGTGAGAGGTCCAAATTTATGTTTATTTGGTTGTATGCCACAATGTAAGTACTAAGTGCTGTTATAATTATAAATAAACCACGTGTTTTTGGAAATTTCCCAGTTGAAATCTCTGAGTTCCGACCTGAAAGCGTTTCGGGCAAATTACGACTTTGGTTGAGTGCAAGGAATTCTGGTATGTAAACAAACCAACATGGTAGACATTATAAGATTTATGCTTAATCATCTCGATCACCAAAGGAGCCTGCACCTTGCTCATTTGAGTGAAACGGAGGAGGTGAAACGGAGGAGGTGAAACGGCGCATGAGGTAACAGAAGCTTGTAGCTACTTTGTATTTTATGGTATTTGTCGTTATTTAGAGGCTGCCATATTGTTTAGGCAGTGATGTGACGTCACAAGTCGTAACTCGGAGTACATCGATCTGGTACGTAAACGCAGCATTATCCAGGCCACAGGCCATGAAGTGCCTGTAAATGGCTTTTGAGTCATCTTTATGCTTAATGTGATGCAGGTGTTCCAAGACGCGGGTATGCAGGGGTCCACCTGTTTCGCCCACGTAGCCACTCGGCTCCGTAAATCACATTGCTGATCTGGCTGTCTGGGTTTCGTCACCGGACGTCGGGGTGAGGGAGGCAAAATCTGACAAGGCAGCAAAATATATCAGAACAACGTTTCTAATTCTTCTTTCCCAAGCTGTAGCAAAAAACAAATATCGATGCAAAAAGAAAGATGTGAAGTGATATTATGAGATAAAAAAGAACAGTCATGACCTTAGCTGTAAAATTATGATACTAGCTGTTATTCTAAGTCACAAATTATGATCAAAAGATGGTGAAAGTCAAAATCATGACCTTAAAACGTTTTCTTGTGAAAAAAAGTCAAAATAATGAGATAAAAATAACGATGCTGGGGAAAATACAGATAACGAGTCGTTATAATGATAAGTTAAGTTATAAAAAGTCTTAATAATGCAAAAAATACATCGAATTTATGAGCTAAACAATATTCAAATTTAAAGCCTAGACAACGAGGAAAAAATGCGATAAAGCCGTTAGTATGAGATAAAAAGTCACACTCGTGGTCACATCTCAACAAGTTTGAGGTAAAAAGATTTAATTGTGTGGTGAGTACCTTTAATTAGGACACAGACGTCATAGTTGTAAAAAAAAAAATTGTTATGATATAAAAAGTCGAAATAATGGTAAAAAAAAAAAAAAAAAAAAAAAAAGTCAAAAATGACGAAATAACAATTATTAATTCTAAGATCAAAATTTTAAAAACGAAGGTCCCATTGATATGATACAAGGTCAGCTGGGGTTAGAAAAGTCATATTGATCAAATAAAAGGTCTTTGTTATGAGATAAATAGTGATAAACTATGAGGAAAAAGACAAAATGAGCAGGAAAAAAAGTCGAAATCATAGGATAAAAAGTCAAGATTATTAGATAAAATGTCAAAATTATGCAAAAAGCATGATTATGAGGTTAAAAGTCTAAATTAAGAAAAATATTTTAAAAAATACATGAAAAGTAAGTTTAATGAAAATAAGTCATAATCTGAAAAAATGAATTATGAGAAGAAAGTCAGAGTTAAGTGGTAAAAGGTCATTATGAGAATTAAGTCTAAATTATGAGATCAAAATTTAATTTTAAAAAGTAACCATTGTTTATAATTATTTATTATTTATGAAATCCTTAATCAGTAATGAAAAGAAAATCAGAATTAAGAGATAAAGCATCAAAGTTATGAGATGAAAAAGGTAAAATTATGAGACCAAAATGTCTTAATTATGAGATAGTCATGATTATGAGATAAGAGTCCTAATTCTAAAAAAGTCAGAATTCTGAAATAAAAAAACACATGTTTATAAGATATAATATCTTAATTATGAGATCAAAAGTCATTATTTTTAAGATTAAATATCAAAACAATATGGTACAAGGCCATGATTATATTTTAAAAAGGTCATAATAAGGAGAGAAAAAGTCAAAGCGCAAAGGTGAAACATTAAAACTGTTGGATTAAAAGTCATGATAACAGATTTTTAAAAAATAATTGAAAGATGAAAGTCAGAGTTTAAAGGTGACAACTAAAAATAATTGTATAAAAAGGCATAATGACAAATAAAAGTCATTTTTAGGAGACAAAAAGTCAAAACTTTTGAGATGAAATATCAAAATCATTCCAAAAAATATCATGATTACAGATAAAAAAAAATCATAATTAAAAGATAAAAAGTAAAAATTCAGAGATTAAAAAGTCATGATTACCAATGAAAAGTCATAGTCATGAGATAAAAAGTTGTAATTTGGAGACATAAAGTCAACGTTGCAAGATCAAAAATAATAATCAATAAAGTAATTCAAAATTATGAGATATAAGTCATAATTAGGAAATATGAAATCATAATTAAGAGAGTAAAGGTGGAAAATTAAATATGAAATGTCATTTTATGCAAAAAGTCATGATAACAGATTAAAAAAAAATCCTAATTTAGAGATGCAGTTAGCATTGTTGCGGGCAGGAGCGTGTGTTCAGAAAAATCTCTCTTC